>CM050333.1:15000-27500 GCA_027405865.1 Salix purpurea | reverse complement strand
TAGCAACCTCCAAATAAAAAAAGATATCTTTAAAGGAATAGAAGCATGCCAATTTTTTGAGAAAATTGGTTGACGATCGGAAACTTGACGCACCCTATTCCAAGCACTATACATAGAAAAACCACCATTTGCAGTGAGTGTCCAAAGAGGGTGGTCAACTCTTGTACTGGAAACAGCAATGAGGTATAAAGAATCAACTATATCATTTGGAATTTTTGATCTCACATGATCTAGATACCACGTATTGTCCCTCCAATAAGATGAAACAAGGAGGTGGGACTCGCCAATTGGAGGACTATACCTTGATAAAGCAGAGTCATCTACCCAAATGTCATGCCAAAAATTAATCTTTCCACAGCCAACCTTCCAACGTATTAGATCTTCGCAAGCATGGGCGGCCTTAGAAAGTCTTTTCCAAATAGGAGAATCATGGACGCTCGCACCACCTGAGAAGGAGGCACTGTTATAACCATATTTACTTTTCATGAAATTTGACCATAGGTTATTGACGGTACGAAACCGCCACCAAAGCTTCAAACTCATAGCCTTGACGAGGTCCTTTAGTCTCCTCATGCCAAGACCTCCTTCCTCTATAGGATAACATAAATCCTCCCAACATTCCCAGTGGATTCTCTTTTGCCCCTTGGAGCTCCATAAGAATTTGTTGAAAAGCCTTTCAATCCTACACATAACCGTTTTGGGAGGCACAATAACATGTAAAAGGTAAAGAGGCATCGAGGTAAGAATACTCTTAAGGATGGTAATACGTCCACCCGGCGATAAGACCTTAGCTTCCCACCCCTCCATCCTAGCAGCAATCTTGGAAATAAGATCATCCCACAAAAAACTTTTCTTGGGCCCCTTGTATAGCGGCATCCCCAGATACTTAGTGGGCAATCGGATACGAGGAAAACCCAAAGCCCCACCCACAACATTGGCCCTAGATAAAGAAGCTTTAACAGATAGGATAAAACCACCCTTAGAGGGTTTAGGGTTTAGGGTTTAGGGTTTAGGGTTTTTTTTTTTTTTTTTTTTTTTTTTTTTTTTTTTTTTTTGGAACCAGGGACGGAACCCTGGGAGAAAATATTATTAAAAATTAGAAAAACTTACAAAATTGGAGGGGGGCCAAACCAAACCTCCAAAGCACACTAAGAGATGGACACACCCCATCTTCATACAAAGAGCTCTAGAAAATAAAAACAATTTGAAGGGGGGCCAAACCAAACCTCCAAAGCATAAAAAAGATGGACAAACCCCATCTTCGAACAAAAAAGCGCTAGAAACAAACAATAATTTGGAGGGGGGCCAAACCAAACCTCCAAAGAAATACAAGAGCTTCAGATGACCGCTAGCTGCCACAACTTCCGAAACGCCAAAGTATCCTGAATCTATAGGAATCCATGGAGAAATAAAAAGGCACCAGAAACAAGAGCTAGATAAAAGCATGGCGGAAATAAGGAAGATTTAATTTATTAGTTCTAATCATTCCTCTTAAAGAATTGAAACCCTCAAGAGAAGAGCCAATATGCAAATTATCAGCCTTGGACCCTAAAGCAGCAAGATGATCAGCTACTTGATTACCTTCCCTATAGATATGAGATAAATGAAATTGGAAGGAATTTAAGCAATCATAAATACCTTGCAAACTATAACAAACCTCCCAGGACCCAATGCATCGGTTTTGAACAAGATTAATAACCGATAGAGCATCCATTTCGATCCACACCTTACTAATACCTCTATCTTTGCAAATACGCAGGCCATGATATAAAGTTAGAATTTCTGCGTGTAAGGCGGATTTGGCTTTTAATGGAAGAAAGAAATAAAAGGAAACATTGCCGTGCCAGTCGCGGAGAATACCCCCAACACCAGACCTAGCACTTCTCCCTTGAAAACTCCCATCCACATTAAGCTTAAAACAATGCTCCTTTGGTTTAATCCATCGAACCATTTTAGGAAAATACACTTGATCTAAAACATAATGACACCCAAAAGAGGATGCCAAATTCATATCACCCTTCCAATTCCTCCTCTTTAAGAGCCCCGCTTGGAAAAGCTGGAAAATCATCCCCTGACATTTCCAGCGAATCCTGACGGGAAAGAAACTCATGTTCCTATGCTTAGCATCATTTCTCTCAAGCCAAATAAACCATAACACCAATATCGGAATAATAATTCTAATATGACCTTCAGAAACATAATCACCCGAGGAGAACCATGCAGAGAGCCAGTGCCTAATCGATCCATCAACAGGCAGACTAACAGAGAACATCGCAGCAAAAAAGTTCCAAACCAGCGACACACTCGGACAGAATAAAAATAAATGTTCCAAAGATTCAATATCATTACAGCCATGGCATTTAGAGACCATGCATATCCCCTTACTCTGAATCCTGGTATCCACTGGAATAAAATCATTTAGCAACCTCCAAATAAAAAATGATATCTTTAAAGGAATAGAAGCATGCCAAATTTTTGAGAAAATTGGTTGACGATCGGAAACTTGACGCACCCTATTCCAGGCACTATACATAGTAAAACCACCATTTGCAGTGAGTGTCCAAAGAGGGTGGTCAATTCTGGTACTGGAAACAGCAATGAGGTATAAAGAATCTACTATTTCATTTGGAATTATTGATCTCACATGATCTAGATACCACGTATTTTCCCTCCAATAAGATGATACAAGGAGATGGGACTCTCCAATTGGAGGACTATACCTTGATAAAGCAGAGTCATCTACCCAAATGTCATGCCAAAAATTAATCTTTCCACAGCCAACCTTCCAACGTATAAGATCTTCGCAAGCACGACCGGCCTTAGAAAGTCTTTTCCAAATAGGAGAATCATGGACGCTCGCACCACCTGAGAAGGAAGCACTGTTATAACCATATTTACTTTTCATGAAATTTGACCATAGGTTATTGACGGTACGAAACCGCCACCAAAGCTTCAAACTCATAGCCTGGACGAGGTCCTTTAGTCTCCGCATGCCAAGACCCCCTTCCTCTACAGGATAACATAAATTCTCCCAACATTCCCAGTGAATTCTTTTTTGCCCCTTGGAGCTCCATAAGAATTTGTTGAAAAGCCTTTCAATCCTACACATAATCGATTTGGGAGGCACAATAACATGTAAAAGGTAAAGAGGCATCGAGGTAAGAATACTCTTAAGGATGGTAATACGACCACCCGGTGATAAGACCTTTGCTTCCCACCCCTCCATCCTCGCAGCAATCTTGGAAATAAGATCATCCCACAAAAAACTTTTCTTGGGCCCCTTGTAAAGCGGCATCCCCAGATACTTAGTGGGCAATCGGATACGAGGAAAGCCCAAAGCCCCACCTACAACATTGGCCCTAGATAAAGAAGCTTTAGCAGATAGGATAAAACCACTCTTAGAGGAATTAACCTTTTGGCCCGAACAATGCTCATACTCAGCTAGGAAATTAGTAATACGCTTAAGAGATGACTTAGTACCATTAGAAAAAATGATAATGTCATCAGCAAAAGCAAGGTGCGGAATAAGCACCGGACACCTAGAAAGATAATGCAAAGAGGGGTACCTCTGAAACAAGTTATAAAGGCCACGCGATAGATATTCAGCGGCAATAATAAATAAAGAAGGGGAAATAGGGTCACCTTGACGAAGACCCCTAGACCCATGGAAATAGCCTGTAGTCTCACCATTTAAAAGGACTGAAAACCAGCAATTGGAGATACAATTTTCAATCATATCAGTCATTTTTGAGCAAAAACCAAATGAACGCATTATTTTAATAATAAAAGCCCAGTCAATTCTATCATAAGCTTTCATCATATCCAGCTTAAGGATCACATTAGATCCTCTAGTTTTCTCATCAATTGACTGAACCATCTCCTGAGCCAATAAAATATTGTCCTCAATGCGCCTTCCTGGAATAAAGCCACTTTGGAAGGGGAGGATTATTTTAGGCAAGATACGGGAAAGCCTATTAGTCAAAATTTTAGAAATAATTTTATTGAACATAGTGCAAAGACTAATGGGTCTAAATTCACTCCAAGTTTTGGGGTGCGGGACTTTGGGTATCAGAACAATAGTAGTTGAGGATCCACCTTTAGGGATAACACCCCCATTAAAAAAATCAATCACAGCCTCCACCAAATCCTCCCCGATAATATCCCAACAATGTTGGTAGAAGAACCCCGAGAAACCATCAGGACCAGCAGCGCTATTAGCATCACACTCAAAAACTACAGTACGAACCTCATTTCTATCAGGAAGATTGGTGAGAAAAGTATTATCCTCTTCAGTAATAATTTCCGGGATGAAACTCCAATCATTGGCAATAGAATCAACATTAATATCATTATCTTTAGTAAGAAGAGCAGAGAAATAATCCACAGCAGACCGCTTAATCTCCATAGTGTCATTTAGAATAGAGCCATCATCATTTTGAATGGTCCAAATGAAATTTTTAACCCTCTTCTTTTTGAGTAAAAGCTGGTAGTATCGGGTGTTCCTATCGCCCTCTAGAAGCCATTTACAACCAGACTTTTGTTGCCAAAATTTCTCTTCCAAGAACAGAGTTTTATTCAAAATAGCCATCTCTTTATGAAGAGCCTCTCTATTATTCGAGCTTGGATCATTTTGGAAAATAATTTCTTTCTCAGTAACATTATCTTCGGCAATTTTAATTTTATCAAAGATATTGCCAAACTTATACTTATTCCACCACTTAAGACAACTTTTCAATCTCTGCTGTTTAAGCCAAAAATTCAAACAACCCGTGCTCCCACTAGGATGATCCCAATTAGTCTTAACAACATTTAAAAAATCATGATGATGAGTCCACATATGAAGAAACCTAAAAGAGCTAGTGAAACTTTGCACAGCTTGAGAGCATTGGAGCAGAAGAGGACAATGGTCAGACCCCACTCTATTAAGATGCTTAACCCGGGTGAGAGAGAACAACTCACTCCACTCCGGATTAAAAACAATCCTATCCAGCCGACGCATGACCTTACCATTGGTCCAAGTAAAATCATTCCCCTCATATCCTGCATCCAGCAGACCACAATCTAAAAGGCAACTACCGAATTCCTCCATCGATCCCTGATTAGGATTACCCCCACCCTTACTCTCATTGACATTGAGAACCGCATTAAAATCACCACCAACAACCCACGGCCCATCAAGGAGGGACGCAACCTCACACAATTCATCCCATAAGATTCTCCTCTCCGATCTTAAGTTCTTAGCATAGACAAAGGAGATAAAGAAGGGCTTAGGTAACCAAGGCGTATTGATAGAGACGGTAAGGCATTGGTTGTGATCTTTGAATGAATTAACAGTTAAGTCCTCAACCCAAAAAATCCAAATTTTATTAGCACAATTGGCCATAGAGTTAGCAAAACCTAACGTGCGAGTAAAGAAAGCAATTCTATCCAAATCAACCATTGGTTCAATAATGGTAATAATTTTTGGACGATGCATTTTAATGAGATTCTTAAGACGGCGAAGACCAGTCTTACCAGCTATCCCCCTTATATTCCAAATAAGGCTACTAATCATTTAAACAAATATTAAGAGGAATAGCATCAATCACTTTGGCGATAGCAGTTTCATTAAACTCAGCACGTAGATTTCTTTTGCCTAAGTCCTTTTTACTAAAATGGGATTGCACATCCCTTTCAGAGTTTCGTCGAGTCAGAATTCTGGGATGATTCTCAAACTCGATACTCAGACCATCGGAGGTAAGACTCTTTGTAGAATCTATAGTATTGCAATTTGAAGGGATGGTATCATTTGTATTTAGACCGCACAAGCCGATAGGATGGGAGTCACCAACCATGGAGTCTGTACTAATTTTGGATGAGAGATTGGCCTCCTGCAAGTTATGGGAAGCGGTTAAATTAACCGGAGTTTTAATTTCATATAGATTACCCGTAGGAGTTTCCTTGCCAATCTCTTTATCCTGAGTTTTCGCGTCATCCACAAGAATTGGGTGATTATCAGTTTCGATGGATTTACCTTTGTCTTGAGGTTGAATAGGATTATCCAAAGGAGTATCACGGACATCTTCTCTATCATGAGTTTTCATACTGGTTCCTTCATTCAAGAGAATAGGAATTTGGATAGATTTACCTTTATCTAAGGGGGGGATAGGATTGCTCTTAGCATTGTTTTCCACATGTTTATATGCAGCTTTCTTATGCCTAACCTCCACCCATTCCTCTTTATTTTTTTTTCCGCCCTCCGTAGCAGTTTTCAGATTATTATTAATTGCTATCTTCGTATCATTTTTGGGAGCAGTTTCATCATGCTTTAGGGGTTGCCTAGGCCTCACATTGTTGTCCAATAACATGCAATTATACATGTGGTGTCCCACATGATAGCATTTAGTGCAATAGGCAGGCATTTTTTCAAAGTTTACAGGTTGCCAATAACCTGATAAGTTTTTCCTTGATTCACGGCTCCTGACCTGCACCCAAATTTCAGTAGGGGGATCTACTAGACAGTCAAATTCAATGCAGACACGAGCCTTAGAAGGTCTAGTTCCCTTGGCCGTAGCCTCATCCATTTGGATAGGTGGCCCCAATGACTTAGCCAAATTTAATAAGGCGGATCCTTCATAGAGATGGTATCTCAAGTTAGGAAACGAGATCCATACTGGCACAATAGAGGATTCTTTCTCGGGGACAAAATCCACGGACCATTTCAGGACCCGCATTTTATAGCCCCCGAAAAACCAGTCACGCTTAGCAAAAAGCCGTTGATAATCAAGGTCATTGTTTAGTTTAATAAAGATATGTTTATAATCAAACCAATGAATATCAAAAGCACCCAATAAATTTAAATGACGAAAAAATTCTCGGATTACCTCAAATCGCGGCATGCGGTTAAACTTACCGACCAACGTTCGTTGGAGAGGAGCCGCGAGTGCATCAACTTCATCGTCGTAAAATATAGCTGCAGGGGCATTTTGGAATTTTTCCGAGGAGCGTGTGTCTTTAACAATCGGTGTTTTCTCCCCCATTAGCACTGATTGGAAGCTTTTGTTATATGCTCGGGGTGAAAAATTTGGTTGGATACCCACCCCACCTTTGGCCATCTCAGCATAGGATGGCTTTGTCATAGGGGGTGCCAAATTCACCGGATCCGGAGGTCGAAGCTCCATCAATCACCAATCACAACTCAAAAAACCCTTACAACTCGTTTATATAAATGCAACAGTAGATAAATCACAATTGCATGGAAATACATGCAAGGAGAATTAAAAAAATTGCATCTAAATGAAAATAACAATTGCAAGGAATTACAATTGCCAAGCCTTAAACGTTCGGCTGCACAAAGATTAATATGAAACTCACGATTGTAAACCGAATATAGATATAAAATAGAAAGGACACACGCTCGGGACAAGCAGATCGCAGATCACAAAGAGTGAAATCATGCCCAACAGAATAATTATAGACTCAAAGGAAATAACCTGCAACGTAGGTATGATCGGTGCAACAAAAGAAATTCAAGAAAGAAACGGCTAACCTGAAAATCTCACGCTTGCACGAGACCAAGCCACGCACACACGGTACCCAGATTGTCTACAACCTGCTGTCTGCAACGTGGAGATCCAAAGCACACTCTGGACGCCAGCCACGAGAGCAATCTTTCACGGGACTAAGGACGCACGCTCGGGAGAACAAGCAGATCGCAAATCGCAAATCACACAAAACACGTCCCACAGAAAGGAAGTCTAACCTGCAACGTGGTTATGAACAGTGCAACAAAAGAAATTCAAGAACTAACCTGAAAATCTCACGCTTGCACTGGAACAAGCCATGCTCGCACGGAACACGGATTCACCACTCACTTTCAGCCCTGCAACGTATGTTTTGTAATCAGCTCCAATCAAAAGCTCACGTCTTCAGCCTACTGTCGTGGAGATGAAAACGAAGAAGAGAATGGAGTCGAAACAAATTGAGATTGGTGCAGTGTTTTGCAGGAAGGTAGCGGCGGCTGCCTGCATGCAGAGAGAATTCGAGAGTTTTTTTTGGTTTAGGTTTTTTTATTTATTTAGGTTTATTTTTTTAGGTTTTTTAGTTTAGGTTTTTATTTAGTTTATTTATTTTAGTTTAGTTTATTTTAGTTTATTTAGTTTATTTAGTTTATTTTTTAGTTTATTTTAGTTTTTAGTTTATTTAGTTTATTTTAGTTTAGTTTATTTAGTTTTTAGTTTTAGGTTTAGTTTAGGTTTAGGTTTAGTTTATTTAGGTTTAGGTTTAGTTTTTTATTTAGGTTTTTAGTTTAGTTTAGGTTTAATTTTATTTTTATTTAGTTTAGTTTATTTATTTTATTTATTTATTTTTATTTTTTAGTTTAGTTTAGTTTAGTTTAGGTTTAGTTTATTTTAGTTTTAGTTTTTAGGTTTAGTTTAGTTTAGTTTATTTTTTTTTTTTTTAGTTTAGTTTAATTTAGTTTAGTTTAGTTTATTTAGTTTAGGTTTTTAGTTTTTTTTAGTTTAGGTTTTTTTTTTTTAGTTTAGTTTATTTTTAGTTTTTAGTTTAGTTTATTTTTAGTTTATTTATTTAGGTTTTAGTTTATTTTTAGGTTTTTTTTTATTTATGTTTAGTTTTATTTTAGTTTTAGTTTTTTAGTTTAGGTTTTTAGGTTTTAGTTTTAGGTTTAGTTTATTTTATTTTAGTTTATTTAGTTTAGGTTTAGTTTTATTTTATTTAGTTTATTTTATTATTTAGTTTTAGTTTATTTTTTTAGGTTTTAGTTTTTTTATTTAGTTTTTATTTAGTTTATTTTTTTAGGTTTTAGGGCGTCGAAGTTCATGCTGCCTGTTCATATAATCAAGCAAATTGAGAAGATCCTGCGAAACTTCCTTTGGGGCGGGGTCAGTCTAGCTAGAGGGGATGCCAAAGTGGCTTGGAAGGTCATTTGCTGCCCGTACAGTGAAGGTGGGTTAGGAATCAAGAGAATTCAAGACTGGAATAATGCTGCTATTGTTAAGCAAATTTGGAACGTTTTAACCAATAAGGACTCCATCTATGTCTCTTGGGTTAACTCGTATTTATTGAAGGGTAGATCGTTGTGGGCAGTTCCAATGCCTTCAAACCCCACTTGGGGATGGCACAAGGTCCTTCAATCAAGGGATCTAGTTCGTGGGAAAATCATTAGCATGATTGGGAATGGCCAAAATACTTATCTTTGGCTTGATTACTGGTTGCCTGGAGGGTTGAGACTGTGTGATTTGTTTCCAATGAGAGTGCTCACCTCGACGGGGTTTCCTTGGCAGGCAAGAGTTTCGGCCATCATTGAAGGAAATAATTGGCAGTTCCCAATGGGTACCACTGAATTACAGGCCTTGTGGGATTCAATTGATTTTCGTCCAAACAGTGAGCAAGATGACCAGCACTGTTGGGAGCTTAGTTCTACCGGTATTTGTTCAATTCATTCTGTGTGGGATAATCTCAGAATTGAAGGCACTCAAGCTGGTGGGGGCAACCTCATTTGGAACAAATGGCACATTCCTCGCCATGCTTTCGTCCTTTGGCTGACATCCAAGTGCCGTTTGAGGACCATGGATAGAATGCACAATCAGCCTTTGCCCCAGCTCCCTTGCCTTCTATGTCGCGCCCATGTAGAGGACCACAATCACCTCTTCTTTCAATGCACCTATTCAAATGAGGTATGGCAAGCAATGGTTTTGAAGGCGAGGGTGCACTGGCCGACGGTCCCTTGGATGGTGGCTTGGGATTGGGCGGTTTCAGAATACAGCTCCGGCATGCAAGCAAAAATGTTTGGGTTGCTATTAGGGGCCACGATTTATTGCTTATGGCAAGAGCGTAACAGACGCCTTCACAATCAACACTTTGGCTCCCCAAAAAAGATGATAGATGAGATCACGAATTTGATAAGGGATAAACTGGGTTCCTTGCGAGAGAGGGATATGCTGCCGGATTACCTTAGAAGACGATGGAATATTCTTTGAGTTTGGGGGGCTGTGGTTTTGGGTCTGCAGGATGGGTGGATCGGGGCTTGGCTTATGGGTTGGTTTTATGGGCTGGCCTTTTTTTGGGGGGGGTGAGCAGTCCAGGGCTGCGGCAGAATGGGTCTAGTTTAGGGAGTTCTCGCTTGGGCTTTGCTGTTCTCTGGGCCCTCTTTGTTTGGGGGCTGAAAGGTTGAATGATCCTTGGGCTGTTCTGATGGGCTGTTGTCTTGCTCTGTTGGTTGGGCCGGGGTGGGCTGTGGGAAAGAGGCGCGGCCTAGAGGGGTATTCTTTTGGGCTGCTTCTTTTCTAAGCTGGTAGGCTGCGCAAGGCCTCTTGTGTGGGTCCTTCTTCTCTTGCGGGTCTGGCTGGGCTCCCTTGTTTTGGGGCTGGCGCTAGTCGGGTTGATCTTCGTTTGGGGCTTCCTTCTTCGCTCGGGATGCTTGGTTTTGTCCGGCTTGTGTTCGTGGTCTTTGTGACCTTTGGGTTTTTTGTTTAGCCCTTCGGGCTTCCTTGTAAGCTTTTTAAGCTTTTAGTTTTTTTGTTTTTTCTGAGCCGAGCTGGGGTTCTATTGGCCTCATGGCCGTCTCCTTCCTTGTATATTTTCCTCTTTTTAATACATTGATCTAGTTTCAAAAAAAAGTTTAGGGTTTTAGGGTTTAGGGTTTTAGGGTTTAGGGTTTAGGGTTTAGGGTTTAGGGTTTAGGGTTTAGGGTTTTAGGGTTTTAGGGTTTTAGGGTTTAGGGTTTAGGGTTTTAGGGTTTAGGGTTTAGGGTTTAGGGTTTAGGGTTTAGGGTTTAGGGTTTAGGGTTTTAGCGTTTAGGGTTTTGGGTTTAGGGTTTAGGGTTTAGGGTTTAGGGTTTAGGGTTTTAGCGTTTAGGGTTTAGGGTTTAGCGTTTAGGGTTTAGGGTTTAGGGTTTAGGGTTTAGGGTTTAGGGTTTCGGGTTTAGGGTTTCGGGTTTAGGGTTTCGGGTTTAGGGTTTTTAGGGTTTTGGGTTTTGGGTTTAGGGTTTTGGGTTTAGGGTTTAGGGTTTAGGGTTAGGGGTTTAGGGTTTAGGGTTTAGGGTTTAGGGTTTAGGGTTTAGGGTTTAGGGTTTAGGGTTTAGGGGTTTAGGGTTTAGGGTTTAGGGTTTAGGGTTTAGGGTTTAGGGTTTAGGGTTTAGGGTTTAGGGTTTAGGGTTTAGGGTTTAGGGTTTAGGGTTTAGGGTTTAGGGTTTAGGGTTTAGGGTTTAGGGTTTAGGGTTTAGGGTTTAGGGTTTAGGGTTTAGGGTTTAGGGTTTAGGGTTTAGGGTTTAGGGTTTAGGGTTTAGGGTTTAGGGTTTAGGGTTTAGGGTTTAGGGTTTAGGGTTTAGGGTTTAGGGTTTAGGGTTTAGGGTTTAGGGTTTAGGGTTTAGGGTTTAGGGTTTAGGGTTTAGGGTTTAGGGTTTAGGGTTTAGGGTTTAGGGTTTAGGGTTTAGGGTTTAGGGTTTAGGGTTTAGGGTTTAGGGTTTAGGGTTTAGGGTTTAGGGTTTAGGGTTTAGGGTTTAGGGTTTAGGGTTTAGGGTTTAGGGTTTAGGGTTTAGGGTTTAGGGTTTAGGGTTTAGGGTTTAGGGTTTAGGGTTTAGGGTTTAGGGTTTAGGGTTTAGGGTTTAGGGTTTAGGGTTTAGGGTTTAGGGTTTAGGGTTTAGGGTTTAGGGTTTAGGGTTTAGGGTTTAGGGTTTAGGGTTTAGGGTTTAGGGTTTAGGGTTTAGGGTTTAGGGTTTAGGGTTTAGGGTTTAGGGTTTAGGGTTTAGGGTTTAGGGTTTAGGGTTTAGGGTTTAGGGTTTAGGGTTTAGGGTTTAGGGTTTAGGGTTTAGGGTTTAGGGTTTAGGGTTTAGGGTTTAGGGTTTAGGGTTTAGGGTTTAGGGTTTAGGGTTTAGGGTTTAGGGTTTAGGGTTTAGGGTTTAGGGTTTAGGGTTTAGGGTTTAGGGTTTAGGGTTTAGGGTTTAGGGTTTAGGGTTTAGGGTTTAGGGTTTAGGGTTTAGGGTTTAGGGTTTAGGGTTTAGGGTTTAGGGTTTAGGGTTTAGGGTTTAGGGTTTAGGGTTTAGGGTTTAGGGTTTAGGGTTTAGGGTTTAGGGTTTAGGGTTTAGGGTTTAGGGTTTAGGGTTTAGGGTTTAGGGTTTAGGGTTTAGGGTTTAGGGTTTAGGGTTTAGGGTTTAGGGTTTAGGGTTTAGGGTTTAGGGTTTAGGGTTTAGGGTTTAGGGTTTAGGGTTTAGGGTTTAGGGTTTAGGGTTTAGGGTTTAGGGTTTAGGGTTTAGGGTTTAGGGTTTAGGGTTTAGGGTTTAGGGTTTAGGGTTTAGGGTTTAGGGTTTAGGGTTTAGGGTTTAGGGTTTAGGGTTTAGGGTTTAGGGTTTAGGGTTTAGGGTTTAGGGTTTAGGGTTTAGGGTTTAGGGTTTAGGGTTTAGGGTTTAGGGTTTAGGGTTTAGGGTTTAGGGTTTAGGGTTTAGGGTTTAGGGTTTAGGGTTTAGGGTTTAGGGTTTAGGGTTTAGGGTTTAGGGTTTAGGG
>CM050333.1:0-7500 GCA_027405865.1 Salix purpurea | reverse complement strand
AGGGTTTAGGGTTTAGGGTTTAGGGTTTAGGGTTTAGGGTTTAGGGTTTAGGGTTTAGGGTTTAGGGTTTAGGGTTTAGGGTTTAGGGTTTAGGGTTTAGGGTTTAGGGTTTAGGGTTTAGGGTTTAGGGTTTAGGGTTTAGGGTTTAGGGTTTAGGGTTTAGGGTTTAGGGTTTAGGGTTTAGGGTTTAGGGTTTAGGGTTTAGGGTTTAGGGTTTAGGGTTTAGGGTTTAGGGTTTAGGGTTTAGGGTTTAGGGTTTAGGGTTTAGGGTTTAGGGTTTAGGGTTTAGGGTTTAGGGTTTAGGGTTTAGGGTTTAGGGTTTAGGGTTTAGGGTTTAGGGTTTAGGGTTTAGGGTTTAGGGTTTAGGGTTTAGGGTTTAGGGTTTAGGGTTTAGGGTTTAGGGTTTAGGGTTTAGGGTTTAGGGTTTAGGGTTTAGGGTTTAGGGTTTAGGGTTTAGGGTTTAGGGTTTAGGGTTTAGGGTTTAGGGTTTAGGGTTTAGGGTTTAGGGTTTAGGGTTTAGGGTTTAGGGTTTAGGGTTTAGGGTTTAGGGTTTAGGGTTTAGGGTTTAGGGTTTAGGGTTTAGGGTTTAGGGTTTAGGGTTTAGGGTTTAGGGTTTAGGGTTTAGGGTTTAGGGTTTAGGGTTTAGGGTTTAGGGTTTAGGGTTTAGGGTTTAGGGTTTAGGGTTTAGGGTTTAGGGTTTAGGGTTTAGGGTTTAGGGTTTAGGGTTTAGGGTTTAGGGTTTAGGGTTTAGGGTTTAGGGTTTAGGGTTTAGGGTTTAGGGTTTAGGGTTTAGGGTTTAGGGTTTAGGGTTTAGGGTTTAGGGTTTAGGGTTTAGGGTTTAGGGTTTAGGGTTTAGGGTTTAGGGTTTAGGGTTTAGGGTTTAGGGTTTAGGGTTTAGGGTTTAGGGTTTAGGGTTTAGGGTTTAGGGTTTAGGGTTTAGGGTTTAGGGTTTAGGGTTTAGGGTTTAGGGTTTAGGGTTTAGGGTTTAGGGTTTAGGGTTTAGGGTTTAGGGTTTAGGGTTTAGGGTTTAGGGTTTAGGGTTTAGGGTTTAGGGTTTAGGGTTTAGGGTTTAGGGTTTAGGGTTTAGGGTTTAGGGTTTAGGGTTTAGGGTTTAGGGTTTAGGGTTTAGGGTTTAGGGTTTAGGGTTTAGGGTTTAGGGTTTAGGGTTTAGGGTTTAGGGTTTAGGGTTTAGGGTTTAGGGTTTAGGGTTTAGGGTTTAGGGTTTAGGGTTTAGGGTTTAGGGTTTAGGGTTTAGGGTTTAGGGTTTAGGGTTTAGGGTTTAGGGTTTAGGGTTTAGGGTTTAGGGTTTAGGGTTTAGGGTTTAGGGTTTAGGGTTTAGGGTTTAGGGTTTAGGGTTTAGGGTTTAGGGTTTAGGGTTTAGGGTTTAGGGTTTAGGGTTTAGGGTTTAGGGTTTAGGGTTTAGGGTTTAGGGTTTAGGGTTTAGGGTTTAGGGTTTAGGGTTTAGGGTTTAGGGTTTAGGGTTTAGGGTTTAGGGTTTAGGGTTTAGGGTTTAGGGTTTAGGGTTTAGGGTTTAGGGTTTAGGGTTTAGGGTTTAGGGTTTAGGGTTTAGGGTTTAGGGTTTAGGGTTTAGGGTTTAGGGTTTAGGGTTTAGGGTTTAGGGTTTAGGGTTTAGGGTTTAGGGTTTAGGGTTTAGGGTTTAGGGTTTAGGGTTTAGGGTTTAGGGTTTAGGGTTTAGGGTTTAGGGTTTAGGGTTTAGGGTTTAGGGTTTAGGGTTTAGGGTTTAGGGTTTAGGGTTTAGGGTTTAGGGTTTAGGGTTTAGGGTTTAGGGTTTAGGGTTTAGGGTTTAGGGTTTAGGGTTTAGGGTTTAGGGTTTAGGGTTTAGGGTTTAGGGTTTAGGGTTTAGGGTTTAGGGTTTAGGGTTTAGGGTTTAGGGTTTAGGGTTTAGGGTTTAGGGTTTAGGGTTTAGGGTTTAGGGTTTAGGGTTTAGGGTTTAGGGTTTAGGGTTTAGGGTTTAGGGTTTAGGGTTTAGGGTTTAGGGTTTAGGGTTTAGGGTTTAGGGTTTAGGGTTTAGGGTTTAGGGTTTAGGGTTTAGGGTTTAGGGTTTAGGGTTTAGGGTTTAGGGTTTAGGGTTTAGGGTTTAGGGTTTAGGGTTTAGGGTTTAGGGTTTAGGGTTTAGGGTTTAGGGTTTAGGGTTTAGGGTTTAGGGTTTAGGGTTTAGGGTTTAGGGTTTAGGGTTTAGGGTTTAGGGTTTAGGGTTTAGGGTTTAGGGTTTAGGGTTTAGGGTTTAGGGTTTAGGGTTTAGGGTTTAGGGTTTAGGGTTTAGGGTTTAGGGTTTAGGGTTTAGGGTTTAGGGTTTAGGGTTTAGGGTTTAGGGTTTAGGGTTTAGGGTTTAGGGTTTAGGGTTTAGGGTTTAGGGTTTAGGGTTTAGGGTTTAGGGTTTAGGGTTTAGGGTTTAGGGTTTAGGGTTTAGGGTTTAGGGTTTAGGGTTTAGGGTTTAGGGTTTAGGGTTTAGGGTTTAGGGTTTAGGGTTTAGGGTTTAGGGTTTAGGGTTTAGGGTTTAGGGTTTAGGGTTTAGGGTTTAGGGTTTAGGGTTTAGGGTTTAGGGTTTAGGGTTTAGGGTTTAGGGTTTAGGGTTTAGGGTTTAGGGTTTAGGGTTTAGGGTTTAGGGTTTAGGGTTTAGGGTTTAGGGTTTAGGGTTTAGGGTTTAGGGTTTAGGGTTTAGGGTTTAGGGTTTAGGGTTTAGGGTTTAGGGTTTAGGGTTTAGGGTTTAGGGTTTAGGGTTTAGGGTTTAGGGTTTAGGGTTTAGGGTTTAGGGTTTAGGGTTTAGGGTTTAGGGTTTAGGGTTTAGGGTTTAGGGTTTAGGGTTTAGGGTTTAGGGTTTAGGGTTTAGGGTTTAGGGTTTAGGGTTTAGGGTTTAGGGTTTAGGGTTTAGGGTTTAGGGTTTAGGGTTTAGGGTTTAGGGTTTAGGGTTTAGGGTTTAGGGTTTAGGGTTTAGGGTTTAGGGTTTAGGGTTTAGGGTTTAGGGTTTAGGGTTTAGGGTTTAGGGTTTAGGGTTTAGGGTTTAGGGTTTAGGGTTTAGGGTTTAGGGTTTAGGGTTTAGGGTTTAGGGTTTAGGGTTTAGGGTTTAGGGTTTAGGGTTTAGGGTTTAGGGTTTAGGGTTTAGGGTTTAGGGTTTAGGGTTTAGGGTTTAGGGTTTAGGGTTTAGGGTTTAGGGTTTAGGGTTTAGGGTTTAGGGTTTAGGGTTTAGGGTTTAGGGTTTAGGGTTTAGGGTTTAGGGTTTAGGGTTTAGGGTTTAGGGTTTAGGGTTTAGGGTTTAGGGTTTAGGGTTTAGGGTTTAGGGTTTAGGGTTTAGGGTTTAGGGTTTAGGGTTTAGGGTTTAGGGTTTAGGGTTTAGGGTTTAGGGTTTAGGGTTTAGGGTTTAGGGTTTAGGGTTTAGGGTTTAGGGTTTAGGGTTTAGGGTTTAGGGTTTAGGGTTTAGGGTTTAGGGTTTAGGGTTTAGGGTTTAGGGTTTAGGGTTTAGGGTTTAGGGTTTAGGGTTTAGGGTTTAGGGTTTAGGGTTTAGGGTTTAGGGTTTAGGGTTTAGGGTTTAGGGTTTAGGGTTTAGGGTTTAGGGTTTAGGGTTTAGGGTTTAGGGTTTAGGGTTTAGGGTTTAGGGTTTAGGGTTTAGGGTTTAGGGTTTAGGGTTTAGGGTTTAGGGTTTAGGGTTTAGGGTTTAGGGTTTAGGGTTTAGGGTTTAGGGTTTAGGGTTTAGGGTTTAGGGTTTAGGGTTTAGGGTTTAGGGTTTAGGGTTTAGGGTTTAGGGTTTAGGGTTTAGGGTTTAGGGTTTAGGGTTTAGGGTTTAGGGTTTAGGGTTTAGGGTTTAGGGTTTAGGGTTTAGGGTTTAGGGTTTAGGGTTTAGGGTTTAGGGTTTAGGGTTTAGGGTTTAGGGTTTAGGGTTTAGGGTTTAGGGTTTAGGGTTTAGGGTTTAGGGTTTAGGGTTTAGGGTTTAGGGTTTAGGGTTTAGGGTTTAGGGTTTAGGGTTTAGGGTTTAGGGTTTAGGGTTTAGGGTTTAGGGTTTAGGGTTTAGGGTTTAGGGTTTAGGGTTTAGGGTTTAGGGTTTAGGGTTTAGGGTTTAGGGTTTAGGGTTTAGGGTTTAGGGTTTAGGGTTTAGGGTTTAGGGTTTAGGGTTTAGGGTTTAGGGTTTAGGGTTTAGGGTTTAGGGTTTAGGGTTTAGGGTTTAGGGTTTAGGGTTTAGGGTTTAGGGTTTAGGGTTTAGGGTTTAGGGTTTAGGGTTTAGGGTTTAGGGTTTAGGGTTTAGGGTTTAGGGTTTAGGGTTTAGGGTTTAGGGTTTAGGGTTTAGGGTTTAGGGTTTAGGGTTTAGGGTTTAGGGTTTAGGGTTTAGGGTTTAGGGTTTAGGGTTTAGGGTTTAGGGTTTAGGGTTTAGGGTTTAGGGTTTAGGGTTTAGGGTTTAGGGTTTAGGGTTTAGGGTTTAGGGTTTAGGGTTTAGGGTTTAGGGTTTAGGGTTTAGGGTTTAGGGTTTAGGGTTTAGGGTTTAGGGTTTAGGGTTTAGGGTTTAGGGTTTAGGGTTTAGGGTTTAGGGTTTAGGGTTTAGGGTTTAGGGTTTAGGGTTTAGGGTTTAGGGTTTAGGGTTTAGGGTTTAGGGTTTAGGGTTTAGGGTTTAGGGTTTAGGGTTTAGGGTTTAGGGTTTAGGGTTTAGGGTTTAGGGTTTAGGGTTTAGGGTTTAGGGTTTAGGGTTTAGGGTTTAGGGTTTAGGGTTTAGGGTTTAGGGTTTAGGGTTTAGGGTTTAGGGTTTAGGGTTTAGGGTTTAGGGTTTAGGGTTTAGGGTTTAGGGTTTAGGGTTTAGGGTTTAGGGTTTAGGGTTTAGGGTTTAGGGTTTAGGGTTTAGGGTTTAGGGTTTAGGGTTTAGGGTTTAGGGTTTAGGGTTTAGGGTTTAGGGTTTAGGGTTTAGGGTTTAGGGTTTAGGGTTTAGGGTTTAGGGTTTAGGGTTTAGGGTTTAGGGTTTAGGGTTTAGGGTTTAGGGTTTAGGGTTTAGGGTTTAGGGTTTAGGGTTTAGGGTTTAGGGTTTAGGGTTTAGGGTTTAGGGTTTAGGGTTTAGGGTTTAGGGTTTAGGGTTTAGGGTTTAGGGTTTAGGGTTTAGGGTTTAGGGTTTAGGGTTTAGGGTTTAGGGTTTAGGGTTTAGGGTTTAGGGTTTAGGGTTTAGGGTTTAGGGTTTAGGGTTTAGGGTTTAGGGTTTAGGGTTTAGGGTTTAGGGTTTAGGGTTTAGGGTTTAGGGTTTAGGGTTTAGGGTTTAGGGTTTAGGGTTTAGGGTTTAGGGTTTAGGGTTTAGGGTTTAGGGTTTAGGGTTTAGGGTTTAGGGTTTAGGGTTTAGGGTTTAGGGTTTAGGGTTTAGGGTTTAGGGTTTAGGGTTTAGGGTTTAGGGTTTAGGGTTTAGGGTTTAGGGTTTAGGGTTTAGGGTTTAGGGTTTAGGGTTTAGGGTTTAGGGTTTAGGGTTTAGGGTTTAGGGTTTAGGGTTTAGGGTTTAGGGTTTAGGGTTTAGGGTTTAGGGTTTAGGGTTTAGGGTTTAGGGTTTAGGGTTTAGGGTTTAGGGTTTAGGGTTTAGGGTTTAGGGTTTAGGGTTTAGGGTTTAGGGTTTAGGGTTTAGGGTTTAGGGTTTAGGGTTTAGGGTTTAGGGTTTAGGGTTTAGGGTTTAGGGTTTAGGGTTTAGGGTTTAGGGTTTAGGGTTTAGGGTTTAGGGTTTAGGGTTTAGGGTTTAGGGTTTAGGGTTTAGGGTTTAGGGTTTAGGGTTTAGGGTTTAGGGTTTAGGGTTTAGGGTTTAGGGTTTAGGGTTTAGGGTTTAGGGTTTAGGGTTTAGGGTTTAGGGTTTAGGGTTTAGGGTTTAGGGTTTAGGGTTTAGGGTTTAGGGTTTAGGGTTTAGGGTTTAGGGTTTAGGGTTTAGGGTTTAGGGTTTAGGGTTTAGGGTTTAGGGTTTAGGGTTTAGGGTTTAGGGTTTAGGGTTTAGGGTTTAGGGTTTAGGGTTTAGGGTTTAGGGTTTAGGGTTTAGGGTTTAGGGTTTAGGGTTTAGGGTTTAGGGTTTAGGGTTTAGGGTTTAGGGTTTAGGGTTTAGGGTTTAGGGTTTAGGGTTTAGGGTTTAGGGTTTAGGGTTTAGGGTTTAGGGTTTAGGGTTTAGGGTTTAGGGTTTAGGGTTTAGGGTTTAGGGTTTAGGGTTTAGGGTTTAGGGTTTAGGGTTTAGGGTTTAGGGTTTAGGGTTTAGGGTTTAGGGTTTAGGGTTTAGGGTTTAGGGTTTAGGGTTTAGGGTTTAGGGTTTAGGGTTTAGGGTTTAGGGTTTAGGGTTTAGGGTTTAGGGTTTAGGGTTTAGGGTTTAGGGTTTAGGGTTTAGGGTTTAGGGTTTAGGGTTTAGGGTTTAGGGTTTAGGGTTTAGGGTTTAGGGTTTAGGGTTTAGGGTTTAGGGTTTAGGGTTTAGGGTTTAGGGTTTAGGGTTTAGGGTTTAGGGTTTAGGGTTTAGGGTTTAGGGTTTAGGGTTTAGGGTTTAGGGTTTAGGGTTTAGGGTTTAGGGTTTAGGGTTTAGGGTTTAGGGTTTAGGGTTTAGGGTTTAGGGTTTAGGGTTTAGGGTTTAGGGTTTAGGGTTTAGGGTTTAGGGTTTAGGGTTTAGGGTTTAGGGTTTAGGGTTTAGGGTTTAGGGTTTAGGGTTTAGGGTTTAGGGTTTAGGGTTTAGGGTTTAGGGTTTAGGGTTTAGGGTTTAGGGTTTAGGGTTTAGGGTTTAGGGTTTAGGGTTTAGGGTTTAGGGTTTAGGGTTTAGGGTTTAGGGTTTAGGGTTTAGGGTTTAGGGTTTAGGGTTTAGGGTTTAGGGTTTAGGGTTTAGGGTTTAGGGTTTAGGGTTTAGGGTTTAGGGTTTAGGGTTTAGGGTTTAGGGTTTAGGGTTTAGGGTTTAGGGTTTAGGGTTTAGGGTTTAGGGTTTAGGGTTTAGGGTTTAGGGTTTAGGGTTTAGGGTTTAGGGTTTAGGGTTTAGGGTTTAGGGTTTAGGGTTTAGGGTTTAGGGTTTAGGGTTTAGGGTTTAGGGTTTAGGGTTTAGGGTTTAGGGTTTAGGGTTTAGGGTTTAGGGTTTAGGGTTTAGGGTTTAGGGTTTAGGGTTTAGGGTTTAGGGTTTAGGGTTTAGGGTTTAGGGTTTAGGGTTTAGGGTTTAGGGTTTAGGGTTTAGGGTTTAGGGTTTAGGGTTTAGGGTTTAGGGTTTAGAGGTTTAGGGTTTAGGGTTTAGGGTTTAGGGTTTAGGGTTTAGGGTTTAGGGTTTAGGGTTTAGGGTTTAGGGTTTAGGGTTTAGGGTTTAGGGTTTAGGGTTTAGGGTTTAGGGTTTAGGGTTTAGGGTTTAGGGTTTAGGGTTTAGGGTTTAGGGTTTAGGGTTTAGGGTTTAGGGTTTAGGGTTTAGGGTTTAGGGTTTAGGGTTTAGGGTTTAGGGTTTAGGGTTTAGGGTTTAGGGTTTAGGGTTTAGGGTTTAGGGTTTAGGGTTTAGGGTTTAGGGTTTAGGGTTTAGGGTTTAGGGTTTAG